>BLKR01000859.1:0-10878 GCA_011170035.1 Teleogryllus occipitalis | reverse complement strand
GCGACGCGACGCGACGCGACGCGACGCGACGCGACGCGACGCGACGCGACGCCTCGGGCGGAAATTGCCTCTTCCTTCAATTAATGGCAATTCACCAAACTGGAAGCATTAAAGGGCTTAAGTACCCATTGTGGGAGGAAAAGACCCGCTCGGCAGTGGCTTACCGGAAAGCCAGGTTTTCCTCGTTCTCTTCCCAGGCTGAAGCCTACTGGCAGTAGCATCATGACTGGACTTGCATAAGAAACGAGTCCTAATAAGCGGATAATTATCAAGACAATTGATAACTTTTACTATTTTTTGTTGCTCATTCGAGCTCCAGCCTCCTCTCCAAGCAACAGCCAGACTTTTCCAAACTGATAACTAGGGGGCGGATTTTAATGAAATGTCATTTTTTTCTTTTCACTCTAGAACAATGCCGTTTAGTGTAGAAATTTAATTTTATGTTATGGCAAAAGGAAATGGTCCATTTTTATAGGTCATTATTTTGCATTTTTTGTCGATTTCGACTAATAAGTCGTTTTTTTTACGTATTTCTTCAAATACGTACGTACTTACGTACTTGCTTCAAATAATATTTCCGAGGTGCAACAACTGTTCTTCACACAATTACTCAGTAGCTTATATTATTTGTTCGCTCAGAAATTGTTTTGACAGCCGTTGTATGTAATTCTTGTGACGTATTTTAGCGCCATTGCCAGTTCGGCCGGTTTCGGGATAACTAAAGACAGAGATTTCCTGGCAAAGAACAGTCCAAACAAAAAGTTTGGAAGTTGAGTTCACTCGAACGAATGAAACAAGCCTCGACTACATCAGTAACGTATCCCACAGCTAAAGTTTTTCATCCGAACTGGTTTTGATAAGATTTTTTACGTAATTTTTCTTTGGTTTTAGGGAATTTTTAAAGCATTTTAAAAGTACTTTATTGATCATTTTTGGCGATGACTTAAAGTCCTCAAAATCCGCCCCTACTGATAACTAACTCTTCAGAACCAATTAAATTCCGATTTCCTCCACTTGGCGATATTTATCTTAGGTAATATCACGAGTGCTTTGGAAATTGTCAATAAACTCCCGACTCGCGAAACGAGCAGAGAGATTGTTTTTGATTGCCGGTATAATCTCAAAATTGAATAGAGGGTTATACAGAAGAACATATTTTACTTGGCCCCAAAACTTGTGTATAAATTTTAATTATTTAATGACATTTGGGAATGCGTTGTATACTAACGTACATGCATTATATGCAAATTTAAAAAAATTAAAAGCATTTAATGAAAAAAAAGAAAATTAAAATCATTTCAAATTGATAAGAATGAACCTGATGTTGGGAAATCAGATCTCACATGAACTCGAAGATTGACATGCGAAACGTTCACATTTTGTAAATTCCAGCTTCAGAGGCAAAAGTAGAAGTCGTTTTCAGGGGTTATTTACAATATACACATTACATCGAAGACGTGTCAACCTACTTCAGTCACATCAGGGCACTTACTTGAACTTATATTTTAAGCTATATTCAGTTCATATCTGCATGCGTATGACAATACAGCATTAAGATACACACGGTGGGCAAACCAACACGCCAAACAGGGTTTAATGGAAAGAACATGCGGCACATTTGTTAATCTCAAGCAGTAGTGCATTGAAAGCTAATTCATCCGCTCAGGTAATTATTGCTCAAAGCTGTCGACAACAATGATTAGGTTTTACATTGTCGTTGATAGAGAAACGTCGGACAAATGACAAAAGACAAAACAAAATCATTTTTCTGCACGACAACGCTTGTCCTCATGTTGCAAAATCTGTGAAGGAGAACTTGAGGCCGTTGATTCAATGATATGTGTTACTCCACTTCTTCCATTCATCAGATGTTGCTCTTTAAAAGCATAATTTGTTTTGGACGATCTAGCGTTGACTTTCTAGCCTTAAATGACGCCCTTTGTTCCGAAGATAATTTCGAAAATGTAATTATCGATAGCTCGATCCCTAATCACTTCAAAAATGCCTTAATATTCTACCGAGATATCCAGGGTATCTGAATTGTACTGGAAGAGATGGCTCAGGGCATTAACTGATGACACTGAAGTGCCTCTGACCAGGAGGTCCTAAGTACCAGTCCCGATGGTAGCAGGATTTTTGACAGGCTGGAGAGCTAGGTTGATTTCAGTCGCGTCTTCAGGAGAATTCTAGAGGCCGGATGCCGCTTCCCCTTCCTTGTCCTATCCTCATCCTTTACTTACACACACTTACATTTACATGCACTACACTACCACACATGTCTGGGGCTCGGTTGGGAGTTTAGAGCTATGCCCGACTGGGGTGGTGCCCTGCTGGCGGGAGAAATCTGGTTGGGGAAAACCTCTCTAGCTGACAGGTAAGTCGGCACCGGATGTCACCACATCCAGCGAAGGAAGATCACCACAACCACTACCCCCCAGGAAAAAACATGCCCTACACTTACGGAACTGATGACCTTAGCTAATGCGCATGGAATCACTAACCAAAAAATTATCTGAAATATGAGAAAAGTTGCAGCCTCTTTTGCTTACGTAATGTACCACCTGCTTAACGATCTGTAACATGAACTTTGAAAAAAGTAGTCATTTTTTCTTAAATTTGAAAATTGCTTTATATCCATTGTGATACGAGACTAGCTGAGTATTGATTGTATTAGTTAAGTAATAACACTTCATATACATTGAAACGATTTGAAAATATCAATATTTGATATAATCTATAAAATAATCTGATCCACGTTGGGCACAGCCAATTTGAAACGAATGTGAAGCCTCTGGAAATTATTAACACAATGTGCCCGACTTGTGCAAACTAATCTGAAATATGTTAGAATTCTGAACTTCCTAATTTATTGATGCCCGACACCCATGTCCTTTACAATTAAATATTACTTAGGTGGGACGACGTCCCATCCAGTACGGAGTAGGTAAATGCTGAAAATGTATTCTTTTAAGAAGAACACTCGATGGTTTCTCTGCGGAGTCTCTATATTAATAAAAACCAGTCTTCATGTTTTGATAACCCAATTACATGATTTATTGCTGCTATTGCATGTATTATTTACAATATTTTACTTTATAAGTTATTCGACATGCCATCAAATTTAATATGCATTTTTTAATTAATTGCCTTTATTTTTATAAAAAAAATTGTCTAATAATTTCTTTACAAAGAATAATTTAGCAAGGTGTTTTCCGTGACGCTTACAGTTTATGAAATTGAGATCCTCCTTGAAGCCTGCGCTGCGGAAATTAAGAATCTTCCTCGAAGAATCCGTCGAACACTTGTAATCCTCTATCTTGATGTTGAAGTTATGTTCAAGTTAATGAACTAAATCTGATATTAAACAATTTACACTGTTCATATGAATCGTTATTCGCGAATACCACAGGTGGACATCTCTACTCTAGACTGCTTTCGTTCAAACAACTAAACGTTCTATCTGCCGAACTATTAAAATATCTAGCTAGCTTTCATGTACTCGTGACGGTGACTAACAATCTTCTGATGTGCTCGCAACGGGGACCAAATGTCTTCTGAGAAAATCATGACTCTGATGCAACATGTCACTTTCGTTTTCGATTGTTTACCAAATTTATGTTAGTAATTTTGTTATTCGCTGTAACTCGTTTCGCGCTGGTCAATTAACTTGACTCGACGATAATGTCTTTACGGAATCCTGTCGCTGTTTATCTTTATTGTATTTTGTTAGTTGGCGCTTGTAAAATAAACATTTATATTCTATGAATGCCCACGTCCCAAATCTCAGCTATGTTTATTTTGTCCTAGGAATCTCCAAGGGCCCATATTTACTATTTATTTTGGCCTCGAACATTTTTATGTCTTACTATTTACATCACAATATTTGCATCTAATACTTCAATGTCCAATTGGCTCCCTAATTTCATCTTTATATATGTAGCATACTACTATTTTACTTTCACTCTCGGGTACAAATACTTCGACATGAGTCGCTATTCCATACAATTCTACTCAATAACTTCCTTGAGATATTTGGCTATATCTCAATAGTCATTGACATTCATACGCGAAGAAACGAAACTTTCAACATTTACTACGTATTTGATAACATAGTGAATATCGCAGATTCTACAATGCGAGAAATAAAAATCGCTTTTTTAACCATCTTGCCTTACATAGTCTCTGGTACTCAATAGTAATGAGGGCAGATTCCACCAACTTGATATTTCCGTAACATAGCAAACGTTAAATTTACATTATAAAATAAACAAAATTAATCATACCGTTGTTCTTGCCAAACAAGGATCGAAATTGAAGTAAATTTTACCGATATGAACATAATCGTTCTCAGATTCAACAATTCTTACGTAAATCGTAAACCGCACGAACTCAAAATGTTTGAGATGCACGAAAAAGTGTGTCTTTGAATTTCTCAATATTTTCGTAACTATTACGCAAATACATTGACAGATGTAAGAAAAATATTGAGAGTTTGGGATTTTAATCCTTTTTGTAGCAAATGTGAATGTCGTTCTGTCTTCAAAGCGATTCTTTATTTAGTATTTCAAAATGAGTTGTGGCGCAAATTGTAAAAATTGATTCACCAGTGGACCACTTTGTAAAGTAGTTCAGTTCTAGATCTATGTACAATCGAAAGGTCGGAAGAAAGAGAATTCAATACATTTTCTTCCATACATTTGCCCAAGGTGTGCCTGTGGAATAATACACCTGCCACACGTAATGTTGATCATGACGTCTATATTGTTTCTGACCTTGTGTGTAAACTAGTCTACTAAAATAGCGTATTTATAAATTATGTTATATCAATCATTTAACGTATCACTTGATAAATATTTCAAAATTTTCCAAAGAACAATAACTCATCGCAAATGCGACTCGAGAGTGACGCGCGAATCTTTATCAGGTGATTAACTTCTACATCTGCGGGCTTTTGGTAAACAGAAAACTTACACCTGAAGCAGTCAGGTTAATAGATTATTGAAAGTCGCACTTCCAAGTCGAAGGTCATTCTCCATAACTTATTTTCTTTCTTCACTATACTCAAAATCCTGAAACCATGATATTCAGAAATTACATACGAGTATTGCAAGTTTCCACAATCTGGCCCACATAAGGACGCCGTGAACTGCCTTACAATTCGCAAATGAACTAATAAAAGCAGTCAAGGCGTAGTTTTCTTTTCATTTCTGCGCGCATTTGAAATTAGTAATATAAATACCGTTATATAATCAGACACTACTGAAAAGAGTTCGAACTTATTCCTGTTGTGGGGATGCACAAAAACAAACGAATTCAAATGTTATTCAACATTTCCACAACAAGGGCTTGAGGGGTATTTTTAATGCAACATACATTAAGAAACGCATCACAGAGTTGTACCTATAAGAATGGTTAGTAACGAAATGTTGCTTATTTCGTGGAACCAGAAGCAATGACAATTTGCTTCTGGTCTTACAAAAATTTGCCTCTAGACCAAGGGCTTCCAACTTGCAAGGCCAAGGCCTCAAGAGACACAACTAAAACCTTTAATATTGTTGCGGACCCTATTTTCATAACTCAGTCAACACTTGACTTCCCTGAATTGTTGATCTCGGCACTTTGCCCGGCTGCTCAGAAACGCGGAGAGGGGATTTGGACCATGCACGATATCAGGCCATATCATGCATAATGCAGTGAAACTCATTGGAATGATTTTGAATTCCGAATTTACTAAAAAAACGATTTAAATCTGAACGATTATTATTACATGAAAAGGAATGTTGACCCCAGCAGGGCGTGTCCGCTAGGCGCCCAATGTTCTCGCCCGACATGGGTGAAAGGGTCTTTCATTTTGATTAACTGTGAAGAAGAGCATAAAGTCAAAACAACTACACAGTTGTGCTACATACTATGTAGTTCGTACATAGGTAGGGGCAGAGACGGGATTCAGCGTGGGGGGGGGGGGGCAAAGGTGGCAACTGCCCCCCCCCCATGTTGGAACAAATTTTTCGAAAACATTTCATTTCGCGTATCTTCAAATTTATACCATATATATATATATATTTACTTTTTTTTTGTATTTTGAAAAAAAATAATAATAATTAAGCGTAAAATAATTTTATTAAGCTAAGCTAATAAGATACGTTAATAAATTGGTGAACTTCAGCTCGGTATTATAAAATGCGCGGGATATTGTTCAGCATTAATGTGAATTTCTCGTATTAAAAAATCATCTTTCAATTATATTGCTTTTAAACGTTATTTACTTAGAAATTTAACATTTTCGTGCCTAAAATCACGAATCGTAACACTCCAATTAACATACATTATGATTAAATAAATTATTTCCATTACAAATTTTCTTGCGTTCTTAAATATTTCAAATGCCGAAAAGTAGGTGCTTCTCACGAAACAACGTTTCATGGGTCCGCGATGCAATAAAAATCATGTGTTTTTTCCAGCAGTCCTTGTAACGTATGGAAGCGTAGTCGGCAAACGGAAAACTTTAGGCCGTTGTCCATGTAGTAAAATGATTTTCTTTAACAGATCTTAAAAAAAATATGTCAAAGCTGCGAAACATACGGATTCGAAAAAAGCACCGACTGACTATCTTTTGTGTGATCCGGCAGTTCTAGCGTGAACTTACAGTGTATTTGAGACAAATAACTGCGCGTTTACAATTTTTGAAAACGAGAGAAAGTGAAAATATACGAATGATGTTGAGTAAAACGGTTGATTATATTATATATTGTAAGTATATTTTTCCATATAAGAAATGTGAAACTTTTCACAGAAATCTTTTGAGTTTTCGATAAACCATTTTTGAGAAAATTCGATTCGATGAGCTATTTTTGAGAAAAATTTTAAAATTTGGCGGGAGCTTCATGTAAAGTATCCCCAAAAATTAATGAATGTTTTTAAAAAGCGCAGAGCTTCGACTCAGACCAGATCGGCAGGGGCTTCTTCAACTTCGGAAAAAATCTACGTATGGTTTAAGGGCTACAATTGTTCACACACACACACACACACACACACACACACACACACACACACACACACACACACCAGACAGAAGGACAGGTGGACGGTCAATTTGCCGTCAATCAATATTTCAGTATCAAGGACCCTTGGAAAGGACCCATGGATTCTGGCTGCACCACGTGTTAGACGATTTCTTTTTCTAAAGTTAGCAACTGGATTTATTCACTTTTTCGTTATCAGGGTCTGGCAATAAGAGTTTTTCTGTCGAAAATTTTATGTTTTTTTTGCGCAGCATTATATAACTTTCTCTCTACTGCCAAAGCAGTAACGCGAAAATAAAAATGTTTTCTGATAGTATAAATAATTTTTTTATTTTTCATATTTTTTCAATCAGAAAAAATAGTGTTAAGTTGATGAAAAAATTAAAATTAACAAACGTTTCTGCCTGTAGAGGGGTGTGGATGGTGGGACGGAGCCAAGAAAACTTCCAAAAATCTTATTTTGATGTTAGAGTTACAGTGTAATTACTCATATGTTATTTGGTTTGGGGGAACTTTTTACTAACTTATTCTGGGGTACCCTTTGCCTCTCCAATAAAATATCCGAAATTCTGCCTCTCGATGGAGAAACTAGCGCTTCCAGTTCGCTTCTCTGATATCAGCAAATTGAATAAAAATTGGCCAACCGTTCAATATTGGTAGGTGTGCAATTCAAACTTTTGTGATTAAAGCCATTATTTTGTTTCTTGCTATCAGTGTTTGTAAATGCACCATTTAGCCCTTTTAATGGACATTTTTTCCTCTTATGCTACTTACGTACTATATAGAAAGTACTGTGATAAGCCAAAAAGCCCCCCGTCGTTATCAATATGAACGGCATTGAGATATTTGGCAATACGCATGTAATTTACGCACATGGAATGCATACAGAATAGAGACTAAGTCAAGGATATAGGTTGCCAGCGCATCGAGTAAATAACCAAGCTCGGGGACATGCAGGCAAAGGGAACACAGCCCTTGTAATGTATAAAGAATATGTGTGTGAGAAGCGTGGTGAGGCAAAGCATTATAAGGGTTCAGTCCTTTTCGATCGCCATCGGTGGACGAAGACACATCGGCTGGGTCGATACGATCGCCATCGGCCAGGACACGTAGTGTTACGATCGTGAATAATATTTCACTCAGAGGGAAGTGTGAAATACGGAATTGGGTCCGATATTTTCATAGTTTGAATATCAGTAATCTAAAGATGTTAAAAGTATTTTTAATGTTAATTGAAATTTGAAATAGATTTCACATTCGGAACGAAATTTATGATAGAGAAGAATCGTAGTCGAATAGATACCCACATGTTTACCCATAAGTTCGCGGACGCGTGATAAATTAGAACAATTTTTTGATGAACTGGTAACGAACCAACAATATCCCGAGTGATATTTTTAAACAGAATTTGACATTGGGAGATAATACGTATGGTAGGCGGGACAGTAATATCAAATAGCAGCACCGAGAAAGAAGTCATGATGGACGTTCCAACCAAAATGAAACCGAGAAGTCACCAGTGCGCACAAAGAGTAAGCCACGAACTTTGATTTTGACCTGTACAGGAAGGATAATTCTTTTATAAAAGAGAAATAACATTATTTTTAATTAATGATCCCATTTAATGGTGTAACTCAACTTATTAATAAATGTTAACTTATTTTTTAGGAACAATGCTGATAATTATATAGTTAGTGGCCATCAATTGAAAAAAAATTATTTAAGCAAAGGCTAAATGAAAATATTATCCTACAAATTAATTTTAGAAATGTAAATAAAATTTCAAATCACGATCAGAAGTATTTTTACGCAATATTACTTTTAAATTATTGACGATCGATATTGACAATTATTGATTATTGACTATATACGAATTATTGACGAAATTATACATCATTACTTTCCTCTTTTTATGATCTATCCATTACGGGTGAAAAATGTATGTAGTTAAAAAGAAGATATAATTTCTCCAGTGCTGAAAATGACACGAACAATATCTTTACCGTTTGTTACTTGCCTCAGTATTGTTGGGTGAAAACTGCATTTCGATTTTGCAAACTGATTACAAATTATGAGGGTATTAAATAGATGGGATACCGGCTTAAAATATTTCTTAATCGTTACAAATATTACGAGAAATCATATGCTGCGATGGCCCCAGTAGTTTCCTCCTATCATTTCGAGAAGTTAATCGATTTTGAGTTGAACGACCTGACTACGAGGCACCAGAAAGTCAGTGTCTGAAAGCTCCTCGTCCGTCGACGACCTCCGCAGTGGATGGCCCGGCTGAGAAAGTGAGACGAGCGTTCGTTCGTCGCATTCCCAGGCAGTGATTGAATAAGTGGTGCCGATTTCGGACACAATGGAACGCGACCCAGCTGGGAGCTTCTACCCCAGGGCACTGCCTCAGCTCTTGTGCCTCGGCGGATGTGACGTCCAAGGAAGACTTACTTCAATTGGAATGCGAAGAAAGGAATCTTACATGATGCGACAATAAGTTGCATTGCTCTGTCCTCGCAGGCCTTGATGTCTCTGAAACAACGGAGCTGGGGAAGGGGGGCTAGGGTTGCGAGGGATGAGGATGCAGGGGCTAGGGTTGGGAGGGATGGGGCTGGGAGGCTGGGGGATGAGAGTGAGGGCCGTCATTGTAGGTGCTCGGAGTCATCTAAAGCTAGCAGCGCTCAAAAACCAATCTCAACCAAATCATATCCAAAATTAAAGGTTAACTTTAGGCTTATTAAATATTATATCCTCGAATTTTGGACTGTTTGGGATTTACCAAAACCGTGGGCGCTGGCTACCTTTAATCTAAAGCTAGCAGCGCCTACCTAGACAATAAAAGTTCCCATCATTGCAAGACAACAAAATGCATCCAAAATTAAAGGCAAATTTTAGGCTCTAGGCAAAAAAATTGTTCCACACTATATTTTGCAAAACTCAGGGCTGTACAAAGAGAAGCATTTAACATACGTACTTATGGGCGAATATACACCAACATAAAAAGCGCAGAAAAATATGAAACTTCACCCAAAATTTAAGATTAATTGAGGCTCTAGGGAAAAAATGTTATACTCCTTATATTAAAAAAAGAGAGCTGTACAGAGAGAAACAGTTAACTATGAAACCTTACCCAACATTTTTCATGCTTTAGGAAAAAATTATTCCGGGATTCATGTTCCAAACATCACGGCTGTACAAAGACATAAAGTTTGCATGTTATCTATTTCTCTTTGTAAAGCCCTGATTTTTGGAATATTAAAGACAGATTTTTTTTTCTTTGAGCCGAAAATTAGCCTTCAATTTTGGGAAGAGTTTCTTATTTTTCTGAGGTTTTTAATTTGTATTGGTTGATTTGATTTTGATGTGTATTCGCACATCGTACAACCGTGCTTTTTGACAGATATGGAGCGGAATTTTATTTTGCCCTAGAGCATAAAATTGGCTTTAGATTTTGGATGCATTTAATTTTCTTGCAGTAATGGGAAGCTGTATTCTCCAATTGGGCGTTGACCATAAAGCTAGCTAGCGCTGACCATAGCTAACAGCTAGCAGCACCCATGATTTTGGAAAATCCGAAAGAGGTCAATTCGAGAATAAAATTGGCCCAAAATTAGGCTCTAATTTTGGATATGGTTTGGTTGAGATAGCATTTTGGGCGCTGCTAGCTTTAGATGGCAGCCTGTAGCAGCTCCTGATGCGGTCGCAGCGCCCAGGCGGCACCTGACAGACTCCGTGGACCCGCGCGTCCACGGCCGCGCCCCGTGGCCCAGGGGCTGACAGCTCCCTTGGAGGTACTTTTTGAGAGATGATTTTATTAAATATAAATTATATTACATTTTTTAGATTTTTATTTGAA